>CM076580.1:1183442164-1183472164 GCA_034641835.2 Pinus albicaulis | reverse complement strand
CTGGAGAACTCCACCATAGACCTCCAAGCACTGGTACAATTCAAAAGGACATGGTTAGCCCATTCCTCCTATTTACACAACAAACATGTAGAGGGGCCTCGAATGCATCTTTTCATCACTGATCCCCAATGAAAATGTTATCCCTAGCCACCAAGTAGAGAAAATATTTAGTCTTCATTCAACCTTCTTTGATCCAGATCTTGTTAGAAAACCTTACTATATTTCCTTTTCCCCTCATCTTATTATGGATTCTTATCCTGCTTTTTCCGAGTGTGCCTCTTAAACATAATTGTTCCATTTCAAGGAATCAATTCCTCCTCCGTGGGTGATACTAACTCTAGCCAGTAGGTATACAAGTTCATTTAATGAATTTGGATATATCTCAGTGCCAACTTCCTTGACTTCCTTCCAAATTATTTTTTGTAGTACCCATTCTCTTAGATCTATCTCGTTGTTGAAAAGTGGGATCTCGGGTGCCATGATATCAGAGCATCTCAATGAATGTGTACTATGATGGCAAATGACCTCGATAGGTACTGTGATGGCTTACTCTTTTCAACAACGGCGAAATTTTCAAAACCTTTCATGTAAAAGTTGTTGTCAAAAAAACCATTGTTGCAAAAAATTGCATTATTCTTCACAAAAATATCAGCAGTGCCAAGTACATCCTTAGTAAGGGCTTCCATAAGAGGTTGCACAACACAAAATGGATTTTCAACGTCTCCATATCCACACAAAATAACAACCTTACTAGCAATCATGACATATGTGGTTCGCATAAGACCATCTGTGGGAGAGGATCTACATCCATATAAGTTATCAAACTGCAAGAAAAGAGAAGAAATACACAATCAAATTCATGACAACCCACAAATCAAATAGTATAAAAACTATAACCGAAACACTATCCAGCCCCTGACCTAATTTAAAAGTGGTTCAAAGCACACAAAACAACCTTCCAAACAGGCCCAAACAACTTAGCACCCCTATGATCTCGATGAATCACAAGGCATAAAAAAAAATGCAATCTATATAGTATAAAATAAATTCATTGCAACCAACCCAGAAATACACATAATGCAACCAAAAACATAAATGAAACTCAATGTTTAAAACACAAGATCTCAATCCAACCTTCACAAATTACCCTTCACTAAGATGTCTCATGTAAACTCACACTGTTCCACTAAAACCGATTTCTACCACATCATATTTCCAACCTCATCACTTGAGATTAGTGATCTAAAACTCCCATAAACAATTTTCTGAAATAAAACAAAGCATTCTTAATCTGAAGAGTGGCTTGGAGCTACACACCAAGAACTAAACTGTCTATGATGCGGACATGAAACTTGCGGCAAGTTTGAGCATCCTTGACATAGTAGTTACCCATCAGATCTGGCCCCTAGCAATTAAGATAGATGAGCACCACAATTTGCAGTTCATAAACTACCGACATCATAGACACAGATATGATATGAATCTAAATTTATGGAAGAGGATCACTTATGGAAGAGGATTCTACATTCTTTGTTTTCTTGATATTGTCACCATATTAAGAAGGGATTACTAGTTTTATCTACTCTTTTTGTTAGGGCAATAGAGCCTCATTAATATGCACTAGTGTTATATGTTCCCAAATATTGTCGAATCTAAGTTTATGAAAACAAGTGCAAGGTAGGGGACAGAGTGAAGAGCTAGTTCAATGAAGGAAGGTAGGAGCTGCTAAATTGGAGATTGGATACTAAGTGATTTGAGGAGTGAAATATATTGTTATATGAGCATAAATTCTTGGAGCATTCTTAGAAGACCTTGTTTGAAGCATTGATGAAGATCTTGTTGAATACTTGAAGCCCTGTTGAAGAAGCCTCATTTAATCAGAATTGAAATCCATTGAAGTAGCCTCTTGGTAACAAATCTTGATAACCCTTTTTGGAGCAGTAAAATGTATCTATAATAAATCTCTTGATGATGAGAAACCTGACCTATGACAATCTGAGACAGAATGTGGGATATGATCTGTAGCGGATCTTGTTTTTTTTGGAGCAGACTTTGGAGACTAATTGAAATATATTAGATTCTTGACCTAAGTACATTGGAAGATATGTCAAACATACCATTTAATACTTCTAAATAAATCCATTGAAGCTTATTTGAAGTATCTTGGAGGCAATCTATACCACCTATAGAAGAATTTGTTGAAGTAAAGCTTACCTGCAGTGAGGTTTCCACCTGGATCCAACATTATGTCTAGAACCATAACACCCCTGACATGCCAAACAAAAGGATTATCAAGAAAGATTAAGGAAATTTGTAACTTGTTTTGAATGAAAATTTGTACAAAGACTTAAAGAGACGTTGTTGAAACATAAAAGTATATTTTGGATGCACTATAACCATATTTTATCAAAGTGTTTGTTATAAATACGAACACATTTCTTGGAGCTCACATATGTCAACAAATAAAAAATGTGGAATGTGATGGCAAATGAATTCATTGGGTACTTTTTTCCACCTAATGGTTTACTTTCTCTTACAATTTGTTAAGGATGGAATAAGCCAGATCAAAGAACCAAATTTGAAGCCTATTTCATACCTGTATAGGTTAGCTCCAACATACACAAGTTGGCTCCTCCACTAAATATATATTTGCCTCCTCAAAAAGACATGATAGTTCAATAGGTTCGAATGAGTATAAATAGAGGTAGAACTTTCCTCCATTTCAGCCTTCACTCGTCCAAAAATTAAGAAGAAGATAAGAAAATAAAGTGAAAAGAAGACCATGAATAAGGACTAAGATTAGAAACAAGATTATTTTGTGGCATATCTCCTAAAGGATTGAAATTATCTGTGATCCATCTCTGTACTAAAAAGACCGAAGTCTTTGTGATTCATCTCTGAGGTATAAGACCAAAAGTATGAAGTAATTTCTGTGAAAATTAAGCGAAACAATTTTTTGCATGGAGGTAAAGGTATCTCTAAGGGGCCAAGACCCTGTGGATTATCTTTGAGAAAGTAGACCAAAAATTTGTGAGAAAGAGCTCAGATCCTAAGGTTGAATTTACGTGTGAAAAAGTATTGCATCACTTGTTGAAGAGGGAGACAAAATTATTTGTTTTCTTAAGATTGTCATGATGTTGAGAGGGGACTATTATTTCTATTTATTCTTTATTTTAGGGCATCATAGCCTCAATAATTCACACTGGTATTATATGATCCCAAAGAGGGTCGAGTCTTAGCTTATGAACATGAGTGCTAGATAGGGCATAAAGTGAAGAACTAGTTCAACAAAGGATTTTACGAGTCGCTACATTGGAGATTGGATACTAAGTGATTTGACGAGTGAAATCTAATTTTATAAGAGCATACATTCTTGGAGCATTCATAGAAGACCTTGTTTGAAGCATTGCTAAAGATCTTGTTGAAGACTGGAAGAACTATTGAAGAAGCCTCATTTGAGCCAACTTGAAATCCCTTGAAGTAGCCTCCTGGTAGTAGATATTGACAACTGTTTTTGGATTAGTAAAATGTATATATGATAAATCCCTTGATGATGAGAAAAATGACCTATGGAAATCTTTGTAAGAATTTCGGATATGATCTATAACAGATCTTAGATATTTTGGAGCAGAATATGGAGACATCTTAAAATAGACTTGATCCTTGACCTAAGTACATTAGAAGATATGTCAAGAATACCATTGAAGACTTTGTAACCAATCCATTAAAGCTTATTTGAATTATCTTGGAGGCCATTTTTGGCACCTTTAGAAAAATTTGTTGAAGTAAATCTTAGAGTGGTATTTGATGCATTGTTGGAGTAGTATTGGATACATTCTTTAAGAATTGGTAAAGTATTATTGAAGAGATAGTTCAAGTATTATTGGTAAATCACTTTCTGGAGTTGAAAGATAGCATTATGATCCAAACTCCATACACAAGGACTAGATACATGACCTTCGTTTCAAGTTGGCTCTCAAAGACTCTGGATTGACAAAAATCACCACATCCTGCAGCAAAACAATATTTTCCACTTATGCCATTGACAGAGCATCCCATCTTTCAATGCCCAATCTCAAGAGATAGATTCACCTATTCATGACTTGGCAAACTCCCTTTCCAATTTTTTCTACTACCCTAATGAAAGAGAAATAGATTCACACATTCATGACTTGGGATGCTCCCTTTCCACCTTTTCTACAACAGTGAAAAATGATGCCTTTCTCTCCTCATAAGGGAAGTATTCAGACACAAAAATAAATGTGTACTTGTATCAACCTAACCACATGCCCTCCACTTCTCAGAGGATCACTTCATACTTCTCAGCTGTTGCATCTATTTGGGGCAACAAGCAACAATCAAAGATCTATCATTCTTCAAATTCTGCCCTAAACATAAGCCCCAAAGAGCAACACCTCATACTTCCAGATTGTCCCACCTAATTGGGGAAAGAAGTAATAAGGAAAGATTTATGATTTTTCAAATTCTAGATGGATGTAAACACTTTGTAATGCAGTGACAAACAAAAATTTTAATTCTTTGAATTCTAGATGGATGTAATCACTTTGTAATGCCAAGTTGAGAACCTTCTTCTACTTGCAATATCCTTTATCAGGGGAAACCTTCACACCTCTACCTTATATCAACACTGACGAAGTTAGAAATCCCATTGGCCCATCCTATTTATCTGTTAAGACTCAAGTTTGAAGCATAAGGAAAAAGACTGGACACTGTTATTATACAATAAGATGAAACATAAAATGAACTACAAGACAAGGATATTTATCCTCAGTGGGGAGGATGAACCCAATTCTACCAATCCTATTAAAGAGTTGTCCCTACAGAGAGTTGTCCTAGATAGAGTTGTCCCTACATATTTGGAGCCCAACAATATCAGATCCATATATCTACTGCAATCGGACTATGACGCAACCCAGTGAATTTACATATCAATTCTCATCCTTTGAGGATGGACACTTTCCATCAAGTTTTCGAGGTCTAGATCAACAGATATGGGATCATTACCTTCTTCAAAAATGGCTTGTTTGGGGCAGCTTCACAGGCATCAATAAGGCGCCTAACAAATTTTCAAGAAATGTATTTGGATGATCAAAAGCAAGGTTGGAAAAACTAGTAGACACACTCTACACATCCATTAAAAACATACTCTCTATTCGTCAAATACTATTGGTGCCAAGTTTAGACTAGAGTATTAGCCCAACAAGGATCCCTTCCTTTCCAAAACATCAAAACATTCATTGATTTTTTCCTTAGGTGTAACATTCAAGATATGGATAAGATGGCATAATTTTATATGGATAATTTAATACTGCTTGTTATGAATGTGTGGGACCCCAACTCTCAGCTAGGTGATGTGAAATTTATTTCTTTAGCCTCCTGGATGATAGTCACTAACTATCAGAGGGAAAAGATAGTGTAGATCCTTGTACAATGTAGAGGGAAAAGACCCAATAGCCTCTCTAAATACAGAGTCCTCTATCCAACATTGAGATAGAGAAAATATTTACAACTTCCACAGTGAATCTGTGTTGGTAAGTGGACTACAAGTCCATTTATGGATCATAACAAATAGGAGCAGCTGCATCCTTGACTGTGACTCAACTGCTAAAACTATGAAGAGAACATTGTAGGCCTGAACATGGGAAAATCAGGCAGAGAAAGATTGGGAGACTTAAGAGACAACGATGTTGAGACTCGAGAAGATAAAAAACACTTGAAAGAGAAGGTCCAAATGTTCAACCGGAGGATGGAAAAGATGGAGAAGCACTTTCATACCTCTACCAAACTATTTCCATTACTAAAGAAGATGTTTTGATGAATGTCAAGATTCTCTCATTACAACCATTTTCGATTGGGATAATCACAAAGTGAAGCTTGTATGCCTTGGTGAGGTGGTCATCTAGATGGATAGTTGGCAAGAAAGTGAGTTCACTCAAATGATGGTACAACTGCAACAAGAGTTAGTGGAGAAGGAGGTGGCCTTGGAAAGGCTCCAAGCAACTGTCTAAGACTACGAGGAAGCAATACCACCTTCCTTTCCATTGCTAAAGCCAACACCATGACTAAAACCACCTTTTTAAGCTCACTTTCCATAGACATTTCTCTAGTGAAGATTGGTGACTTTGAAAAAGCATACGAGAGGCATTAGTTCCAAGATCCTAAAGCAAATGGGCTATGATGAACAAAGATTAGGAAATTCAAGGAATTCTAAACTCCATTATAGCTACACAGAGGCCAAGCATAATCGACTAGACTTTGATGGAAAAATGGAAAGGCCCATCACCATCAAGACCATTCTGTAAAACCAAAGACATGTTGGTGTTGGCCTATTCATCAGGAGAAGTAGCAACAACAAATGAAGGTAGTATTCCACTATCATCTTAGCCTTCTTGTCCAAGAATCTTACCATATCAAGAATGGAATGTCTTTGTACTAGTGCTTAGCATGGTTACACACTCAAGTGATGGAAATATCTCATATAAAGACCAACTATATATGATAATCACACAAATTATACCAATTAGTCTTATGCTACCATTACAATGTAAAAGACTCCATGACTCAACTATCTTTTGCAAAATTTTAAAGGAAAAATGCACAACTAATTTCAGTTGGTTAATTGAAATTAAGAACAATGCTACATTCACTTATCTACAAACTCAGTGAATTTTCAAACCTCATACTAACTACAATAATGGAAAATATCACACCTCATTAGCTTTCAAATTTTTTGAGACTCTACTATCGTTGGGTATTTTGAAGGTCACACCATTGCATTCAACTTCTAGGACTGGATTGCTTGCATCTTGATGTTCCTGCATGCCAAGGTCAAGAAAAATTTAATTCTCAGGTAGATTTTTAAGAAAATTCTGTTTATATTACACACATAGTAATAAGCACAAGAGTATCAAAGAATAAATAATCATATTGCAACTAAAGTTGCAATAATTTGAATGTGTAGAAACAAAAACATTTTTGGCATTTATAATAGGCAAACTCATGCCAACAATTAATCGTAATATTTTATAAGCATCTTCAGGAATCTTTATCATCAATTTTTTGGGGGTAAAAATAGACATTTTTCAATTATTATAAAGTATATTTTATTGCCGAAATAAATTTCTGGGTTTTAACCCTAGGGTAAAACAATCATTTTCCATTACAAGTATTTCCAGATCGTTGATAACAGAGAGGTAGATAACATTAAGGGGATCTTGGATAGAAACTGAAGGGATCAATTTTGAAAAGTGTAACTAGATCGGTCTTCATGGTGACCATGTAATTATGTACTTATGTAAAGAAGAAGTCAAAAGTAATAAAATGTATTTTTGGTTTACTTGGTTCATGGTTTCATGAGCAAGATTCTTAGTACAGCTCTATAGACTTCTTCTTGATGTATATTAGGAACATAAGTGTAATTAAGAGTCATGTAAATGGTGTGAAGAATATCCTCTAAGACATTGCAGAAGAATGGCTTTCAAGGTTGCCCTTATTCATCGTTGAAGCTAAGCCTATTTGTTGTTATGAAGTCAGCCTACAAACAGTATTAAGGTCGACCTGCATGATTGTTGACAGGTCGGCTTAATATCTGGTTGGAACAACTATAAATACCCCAACATATTCTGTGGTATACATACAAGTTTTTGCGGACAAGACTGAGGTTAGATAGCATGGAACAGGGAGCAATTATTGCGGATCCATCTAAGGTTTTTGGTAGCATCTAAAGTGCGGATATAAGGACAGGGGCTAATACAGATTGAAGGGCACAACATTGCGGAAGGAACAGGAAGGATAGGTACAACAAGAGAACAAATTTGCGGATTAGCAAAGAAAAGTTTGCGGATGGGTGCAGGAGGATACAAGTGCAGATATCATTGAGTTCTAAAGTCTCTATTGTAAGAATTTGTCAAGGTCAAGTCTGTGATCTAAAGGTAATAGAAAGAAAGGAAGGTAAATCAGAGATTTACCTTCCTAACTTCATCACAAAATATTCAGTTATAAGTAAAATCAACTCTGTCTCTACATTTGTATAAGTGCTTTGATAATTGAATTGATGAAGAATTAACTAAGAAGACATAAGCAAGCTCACAAGTAATTATCAAGAAGAGAATTTTTAACCCCTTCAAATTATCAACATGGTTTCGGAGATATGGTGCTAAAGGAGGGCATCTAATCAAATAGACACTCAAGGATCAGTTTTCAAGAATGGCATTTAAGCAAGTTAAAGGGTGTCAAAGCAACAAGCATCAAATTTTCTGATCACTGAGTTAGGCTATAATCCAGATATCTTCAAAGAGAATGTATGATGCCATTCTCTACTGTAGATCTCAATGCCATTGAAGCTTAGAACTTGGGCAAAGTTTCAACATCACAGTGAAATATCCTCACTGTTTCAGCACTATAACACAGTGAAGTTTTCTTGGTATAGTTCGGATGGGTTAATACAGATCAAATTCCCTAAAATTTTCAGAGATCAATTATAGTCCTAAGAACACAGTTCAGAAATTGCATTCTCGGGGATACATACTCGGATCACTTACATACAGCTCAAACATCATTTCAGATTCAGTGCAATTATAATAACTGAAGCTTTAAAACAAAGTCTCTATGTCTTGATGGTATCCCTATTATTTTTAAGTGCACACACAGTTTGAACAAAAGATACATCAAGATACAATTCGGTGATATGATGAATACCACAGTTCGGTAAAAAGCCATTGAATCTCAGTGCTATTACAACTAAAGGTACTGCTATTATATTCAAATATTATAAGACAAGTTTCCTCTCATTGAAACAAGAACCATTTCTTTATCCCTGAAGAAGATCATCCAAAAGGAGAGCATTGATACATATTTTCTCAACTACCATTAAAGAAATCAAGTTGAAGATTCTTCACTTATCAAGTAAGTATCTTTTATTCTATAATCAAATTTGGTAACATGACTTTGTTTTGCAGGGAGATCTATAAGCTGGTTGGGTTACCAAGATTCATTGCATAAGAAGGATAGTCACAGTCCTCGAAGAAATTAAAGTCATTAAAAATCTCTGAAGGTCAAAAGTTTAAATCCTAATCTTCTTCAGATATGAACAAGAAATCAAAATACACCTCTTCAAAGTGCAAAAAAAGAGAGTTGTCCCTACATATTTGGAGCCCAACAATCTGAGATCCATATATCTACTGCAATTGGACTATGACGCAACCCAATGAATTTACATATCAATTCTCATCCTGTGAGGATGGACACTTTACATCAAGTTTCTGAGGTCTAGATCAACAAAGATGGGATCATTACCTTCTTCACAAATTGGCTTGTTGGGGGCAGCTTCACAGGCATCAATAAGGCGGCTAACAAATTTTCAAGAAATGTATTTGGATGATCAAAAGAAAGGTTGGAAAAATTAGTAGACATACTCTAGACATCCATTAAAAACATACTCTCTATTCATCAAATACTAATTGTGCCAATTTTAGATTAGAGTATTAGCCCAACAAGGATCCCCTCCTTTCCAAAACATCAAAACATTCATTGATTTTTTCCTTAGGTGTAACATAGCTTGCCACACAGTTTGCGAATAAAGGAATATCATTCACCAAAGAGGTTGAAGAGTGTTTTGGATAGAAGAAAATTAACGAAAGAAAGTTTAACGAGCCAAAACAAATGTAAATCATTCTAAAATATCTCTCGTTTGATTTAATATTCCACCACAAGGCTGAGAGTAGTAATTTCAGAGAATCATTTATGCCAAAGAAATTATTTACCAGTTAGGTTGATCCTATAAGTTAAATCATAGTGATGTGATGTACCTTTCTCTATTGATACAGATCATAGTGCTAAAGAAGACTTTGTAAATATGATAGATGGTTATGGAAAGGATATTGGACTAAAGAATGTTGGATAAATGCAATCCTTCTATAGTCCGATGTGGCATTGCTCCAAGGTAATAGCTGATACTCAACAGAGTATCAGACATTAGTCATATGTCACTTGGTAGTACTTGATGGTTGTGATATTTAGTTGTGCTTGATGGGTGCTAGATACTTTTTCATATGTCAAAGAACTTATTTTATCACCTCAAGTTTGATCTACCTACAATGGCACCCTACTCAACGATAACATAAGGATCCAAGATTTATGCATGCATGAATAAGACCAGTCCTTATACTTATTTTTGAACCCAATGAAAAGGACCACAACATTGTTCTATTAGATGTGTTCTATAGGTTTGAAACCCATTGGTTGCATTTACAAGACTGGAAGGCTATGCTTGAAATTCCTCCAAGGGAGTCAGCACAAGAGGATTGTAAAGAGGGAAATGAAACCTACAACTATCATTTCATACTGCTACCTCTAAATAAGTCCTATTTTTTGCCTCAAAGGGAGGCCTCTATACGTTGCTATACCTACATTCATTTAATACATGGTGCATGTGGGAAGGGTCATCAAGTGTATATCCAATTATAAACCATTAAATAGGGTGATTACTCTTGTAGTACATACAAGAGAGGTATTATGATAGAACAAAAACAATAACATGACAATATTAATCTCATATCCGAGTGTACACATAATTGACATTCCTATTATGATCTGTCATCCATGAAGCTTTCCTTGTGAAATAAACATCAAAAGCACCAAGGAAATGCCAAGTCACAAAGGAATTAACATGTCCAAGAATCTTACCATATCAAGAATGGAATGTCTTTGTACTAGTGCTTAGCATGGTTACACACTCAAGTGATGGAAATATCTCATATAAAGACCAAATATATATGATAATCAAAAAAATTATACTAATTAGTCTTATGCTACCATTACAGTGTAGAAGACTCCATGACTCGACTATCTTTTGCAAAATTTTAAAGGAAAAGTGCACAACTAATTTCAATTGGTTAACATAAACACCAAAGTTGGATAAGTCCACTAGTTTAGTGGTCAATGGGAAATAAGTTAGTGATGGTAATAGTGTTGAGCCACTAGATGTGAAGTTTAGCCCTTGTCTCTAGTGACTAAGTTTAGCCCTATTCAAAGGTTCATGATTGAGATGGATCTAATTTAGAAGTTAAAAATGGAAGAAGAAGTCCTACAGAGTATGAAATCTCTAAGAGGGCTTCAAATATCTAAAGAAATAGGCTCCAGACCTGTTGATTTGAGAAGAAGGAAATTTTGAAGCTAATAGCTTGAAACAATGTAGTGGAATCTAAATTCATATTCAAAACAAGTTACAGTTAGTCGCCTTGATAATACCTCTTGAATCATTCTTGGGAACCTCGCTCCTTCATCATATCAAGAAGAAGAGATCATGATTAATTTTTTGGGTTGTAATTCCTCTCATTCAAGAAGAATATAGGGTATCCACCAAAGATTTATGTCCATTAAAAAATACGTCGTGTTTAATGTTAAATTTAGACTAATACTTGACATCATGCACAAGCATGATTACACCATGGCAACACCTTGATATCATGCTCAACTAGGATAGCCTATGACCTAACAGAATAGAATTATACTCAGATAGTTTATGACCTAACAGAATAGACTTCCATAAAATGGTGGTAGGGAGCAATTGTGGTTGCAAATACTCTAGGTCCACTCCTAGGCTAATATAGCAGATATACAATTACCAGAATAGGGGTGCTCATTATACTACAAAAGGGGTCATTGGGCTAGGGAACCCACATATATTAAATTTATGTTGTTGGCCAAGAGGAATGTGAGGGAATTGGAACTGGTTGGAGTTCCTTTGAACCTAACTACAACCCAAGGGAATGCGATAAGATGGATACGATACAATGGTGGTTATATCACCATAACTAGAAAAAGTAAGTATAAAAATAGTATTAAAAAAAAGTTTCAATGTTTAAAAGAATGTTCAAACTTACAATCAAATAAATGAAAAAACACATGCAAAAAACTAGATAATAATCATGAAAGCTTGGTATTGAATTATGAACTGTAAAGGAACTTAAAAAATGTGACACCATGAACCTGGTCAAGTGCATAGGAAAAAATATCCTGGACATGACCCTGGTTGACAAGTTGTATTGCTCATGATGCAAGAGGATTTGTACCTGCGCTACCAAGTCATTCAAAATCCATAATTATCTATACAATAAATACAAGTAATTGATGTAGTATTTTTTACTCTAAGATGCATTCTTATGATAATGTTAGAAAATATGTTGAAAATTTCAAAACATACCTAAATAAGCTCCTCTTCGTTTCAAGAACAATTTATTGGAGTCGCATGAACTTGGAACAAGCCTCCCACGATCTGAAAGAGTAGCAACTAAGTCAACAGTGACTTTTTTTGTTGCTACGTTGGATCGAGGGAGGTTTGCTCCAAGATTAAATCACTCCAATAAATTATTCTCTACTAAACATGGCCAAACACGTGAAGGTGGAAGCTCTTATGGCCCCTCCCCCCTCACATCACTCTCAATTCCCCAATACCCAATCTATATTTCATTTTTTACTTTCATGAGAAGAAAAAATATATATTCAATAACTAATAAAAAAGCAATGCAACAAAAAGTACGCAAGAAAACATTGAAAGTGCTTGACATAAAAATAGTATGATAAATGAGTTTTTAATATAACGCAAAAAATGTTCCAAGTATGGTAACATTTGTCTTATAATAATACAATATTTTACATTATCAAAATTTATTTTTCTTATTCCTACTTCTAAAGCTCCTAACTACATCATCAACATCATTGTGCTCTACTCCTGTTTCGTGCCTTTCTCATAGAGCTGACCTAGTTGCGTACTCACGATGTCTGGTCTCATGCAGTGACGGGGCATCGCCTACAAAAACAGATAATATTAAATTTTAATTGTTAGTTTTTAAATATCATTGAACTAGTTCGGTAATATTAATAAAAAAAATTGTAATGAGATTATTTACCTAGTGCACCAGTTGTCACCATTGGAACCGTTGCCCTATGTTCCTTTCTAGTGGTAGGATGCTCAAGTACAACATTCTCTGTCATTTAAACAAAAAACGTTATAAGGACACAACCATCAAGGTATAATTAGAAAAAATTATAAGTGGAAATTAATTACCGTCATGGCCCTCACTGATAGTAGCATTGTCGGCCTGGTCCCCACTACAATGATCAGGTTGCACGTGAGGACCATGTACTTCTGGAAATATTTCACTCTCAACGCACTGCTCGACAACTGGGTTATTTGGCTCATTGAAAGTGTTGCTCTCCTGATTTAAACAAAGTTGTTAGACATTAAATTTATGGACGAAAACAAACATATTGAAAGGTTAACGTTTTACCTTATCAGGCATTTTGGATCTTGGGACCTGTCCCAAGCTTCTACGATGTTCAACTACGACTTGATAGCCGGAATGGAAAGCTATCTCTTTGTCTTTATCGGTGGTTTCCGTTACAAAGTCATCACCCTACATTACATATGATTGTGTATTTTTAATTTTATTTGATGGGATTACAAAAATGTTGGAAGGCAATACAATTAATTATAAGATGTTTAGCTACTTACAATTATTGTAGCTAATTTCAAGTAGCAGCCCTGGCCTAGCTTGCGATGGCCTTTTTTTTCAATCCTAGCTTTGGATTCCTTCGAGGTATCAGGAAACCTATCATCAAAAGCTTGAAGTCAGATAGGATGTAGCACACTTTTATTTTAGACATAGAGAAAATTAAAGCTATTGAATTAAAGTTGTAATTTACTTTGCGGGTCTAGTTAGCATTTTTCCTTCTTTCTTGGTCCTTTTCTCTTTTCTGTCATCGATGAGTGCTCTCAACTCCCTCTCTGGAACTGTGAGAGGATGCTCGTATCTAGAGTTAATTAGCAATTGCACCTATAGGTGTCCTTGGTATATTTCAGATATTTGCCAACTACCCGAGCCACCGCTGTTCTATCAAATGTTCCCACTGTAAACAAGGCTTCTAGATAATCTAGAAGTTCTTTTTTCAAGTTGGAATTTTAGGAATTCCACCTTGTGTGTATGGTTGGGCCAAAAATTATCAACGCCTTGCTCTCCAAAAACCTGTAGAACTCATTGTTTCCTACACAGAAAAAAGATATCATCATTAATTTAAAAACAAAAATCATGATAAAATTTGTTTTAGATAGATTACATGAAATAGTTAAAATATTAAAACTTACCTGGGAGTTGTACGTGCTTTATAGGAACACCTTCATCATTCACCAAAAATGTGCCATCAATGGTCTCCGTGGAGGTGACACATGTAGCTCCAGGAAACACAATAATATAGTCGGCCATACTAGCCTCATCACTGCCAACACGTTCAACGGTTGGCTGGGTGTCTTCTTGGGCAGGGTACTTTTCTTGGCTGCCACCTAAAGGCGTAGAAGGTGTATGAGAGGGTCGCTCGGCAATCTCTTTCCTTTGTGTCCCACTACCACCAACACCGAGGGCAACAGGTGTCAGATAACGCTACATACATAAGAATTTTTTTGATAGTTTAGATAATGTAAAAATTAAAAATCAAACTATCACAATTGATCTCATGCATAACAAAAAAAATATCCTTTTGATTTTTTTATTATTACCTTATATGTTTCTAGTTGGGTCATAAGTTGTGTTATCCTCATTGCTAATTCAGGTGTTTGAGGCATAACGTCTACCAAACGCTCAAGTTCCAACTTTGCTTTTCGCGCCTTTTTTTGCAACAACAACAATGGACATGGGGATGAAGAAAACTCTTCCTCGTTGAGGGAATCATCGGGTGCACCATGGCCAGACGTCTGCATATTTGAACAAAATTAACATTATTTCAATTATGTAAATAACTAAAATACCTGAAGATAGAGCAATGTTGGCACTTTACATGTTCTTCGGCTGGCCCCTTTCCGCGATCATCCTATCTCGGGGTTGTTCTTGTACTGCCACGATCAGTCTGCCACATTGCAATAAAATTAGAAATGTGAAAACTTGAAAACAATATCTAACTTGAAAACACAAAATGAAAATTGAAATAATTTCTAAATTTACAGTGAAGTGCTTGAATTCAGTTGAATTTGTTTTGATTGAATTTTTAACTTTAGATGCTTTTAGTGCATGCTTGGATGATTTGGTTCTTTCTCGTTGTGATTCTCAAAGAAATATATTTATGAATGAGCTAGGAAATGATAGTGGAAGTGAAAGATCTGCTAAGAAAGTGGTTCAACATCTTGCCTTCTTAGGGCTTGAAATGTTTCAAGGGAGGAAAACTTTTCCTAGAGATTAGCTTAAATAGATTTGCATGATAAGGATTTTGTTTTGATTAATGGTCCTCCAAGTGTTCACAAACATTCATTACATGGATTATAATCATACGTACATCTACGCTCTACAATGATTATTAACCCTCTAATATGGTGGCCACTTGGTGCAAATTTGATGGGGATTCCATTCATGTTTTTTATCCCCAATATTTAGGATCTCAAGCTGACCTTTCTCAGCTTCTAAGTGTGGATCAACAAATGTTTACTTCCCATTTTGGAGAGGCAAGAATAACACTAAGTGTTGATACTTGATACATTTTTGTATGCCAATATTTTATCCATTCACATGATGTAGAATCATACCATCGGGGTTGGAACAAAGACTTGGGCTTTGGAGGCACATCACTCATGCTACCCCTCCTAAGTTGTGATGGAGTATATCACTATCTTACGATCAATACGTCTTCCCATTGGTGTTATTTGTCTTCTTGATGTATATTATGACATATCCACATTGCATTTTCTCATGGCTTGATCATTTTCATGACATGGACCCGCTGTGTACTTTTTTCATGGCCAAGGTCTTGCATATTATTACATGGATTCACAGTGTATTATGTTGGCAGCCATGCTTTGTTTCTCTTCTAAGCATCGGTATGCCTATCTATTTGTTGACAATCAATTGCAAGTACTCACTAGTTCCTTGATCTTTAGCTCTTTCCTTGGAATTTCTCATAACTTATGTTTATTAGAATGTGTTTCGACCATTGGTTCCTCTTCTTACCTCACACATTATGGGGGGTTGTTACAACTCTATTTTCCACCCTTGAATCTCACTAATGACCCATTGCATAGACCAAAATTGAATGAGTTGAGGAAATCAACACTAAATGAATCAGTTCTCTTGCACTAGGAGATTTTGAACTTATTAGACTCAAGTTCCTTAAGTTCGAGAGATCTACAACCATCCTCTAGCCTCCTCCATGAATCTATTTAAGGAAGGTCTCTCAAGGAAGAAAGGAGGAAGAATAATTTGCAAACAAGTGTTGTTCATTTTAAAAGAGACTATTCAACGTTCATATATCAGACTTCTCAAGTTATGTGAGGGCCAAGGAAGTGTTAGATGAGGGACTAGGGACAAAAAATATGATAGCATTTCCCATTACATTTGGAAAATGAATTAAGCAGATTTTGATAAATTCCATATATTAAAAAAAAAGACACAAATGTTTTTTATAACTTCAACTTTGATCCAAAAATGTCTCAAGACTAAAACATGTTAACCATCATATATTGTTCAAAAACATGCTCATAGATACATACGTAAATGCACACACACACATAAATATATACATATATTATTATATATATTTTTAAAACAAATAAAAATTATTTTTGATGATTTTTTCACAATTTTTATATAAAAACCTGCTTGGCTGATTTAATTTGCCGTTAAATTCACTAGTGCATGAGATTCAATGAATTTAATTTTTTTAATCCCCCCCTCACCCCTCTCCAAAAAGGAAACAAATGCAGTGACTAAGAACACAATCAGCATCATATCAAACCTGAACCATAATTATTTTGTTAAAAACATTTGTAGGAGGAAGATAAGATACAGTAGACAGTAAGCCAATGGGACTAGAAAATGCAATGAGACATATAAATACTGTGGAAGTACCCAGACTACTCTTGATTCTTGAAAGCTAAAATATAAAGAGATACAAGTGATACTGAAAGAAAAGGTGAATCTAGAAGGAAAAATTTAAATTGTAGAAATCAATACTCCATACCAGATATAGAGGTAAGATGTAGAGGAGGGAGTAGAGCCATCCTCATCTCCATCACCAAGGTATCGATGAAAAGACCAACAATAATGTCCTATATAGAATGCCTGACGCTGAATATTTAGCCAGGGCATCATGGGAGGAAAAATGTGGTGGTGATTAGCTGAACCCCTCCTAACATTTGAGGCCAGAGAGAAAAATCTAGTGATGGACATTTGGTTGCTTGATATGTGCACGACTCTGCACTAAAAGCAGATACATTTTGTGGCCTTGTGAATTTAGTTTCATACCAATAGAAGGGGGCAATGCGGATATCTGACTAGCCTAATATCATCTTTGTTTGGGGCTAGGGCATATATATAGTGTTTAGCACCTCCAATTACCAAGATAGGCTAGAAGGAGGAGGTCAATTTGGTGAAAAAAGATCTACATAAATCTTGTAAGGTCAATTGTCTATTGTAATGCCTAACATATGCAGAAAGGCAAACATTTCTGATCTTAGGAGGTGGACTTAATTAAAACCAGTGTCACAAGTATCTTTGATTCTCCAAATATTTTCCAATTCACTGGGAACACTGGGAAGAAATATGTAATTGTCTAAGGAAGGTCCAATTGAATGGAGAAAAGGGAAGATAAGAGAATTAGAAAGGTAATACAAGATTATGTCTTGCTAATTAGAAGCCCTAAAAACAAATTTCATAAGCAAAGAGAAAATATGGAATTCTCGACAATAAAACATCTGAGAGATGCCACTGGATATTTCTAGCAGGAAACAAGACAAATCTACCCCAAGTAGTTGGCAGGGGCATAGGTCACAGGGACTACTCAAGATGTTGTTAACCTCTCATGCTATCAGACTACTGCTACAAACTTAGAAAGCTAGTAGGAGAAAAACAAGAAAGCTTAGAAGTTGAAGAAGAGTGAATAATAAAATTGTAACTTTGCTCTTGCCAAACATAACAATAGACCAAATGGGAAAAATATGTGTTATGTAAAATCACCTCATCACGATAAGATAACCCCTATAACAAACTAAATATAGGTGGTATAATCCTCACCCAACCACAACATAAGCTCTTATCACCTTGCTTGCATATCAATCCAACTCCTGCATGTAACTTTGCTTGCATCTCAAGAAAATATTGAAGTGAACTGGATATGAAGTCCCTATCAAAAACATTGAATCAAAAAATCCTCCAAAGACGATGACTATTCCAAAAAAGGGGACAAGCATGAAAAAAAATACTAGCAATCATACATTCACTTGTGATGTTAACTCAATTTGCAAGGTGGGGGTTCTTATTCTCATTGAGGGCATACATATGATAGCAGGGGTGCAACTCTGTAATCCCCAACCAATCAAGACTTCCTTATTATGACCATTTAACCAATAAGCAGACACAACTTCCATAACCAAGAAAAGATCACCAAAGAAATAGACACAAAATAGAGGAAGTAAGGGGTTTGTTGTATAAGTTTGAAGTCCAAACCATAGTACTTTGAAGTTCTGTAGTGATTTAATCCTCTATAATTGTATCATTATGTGACCAATTAAGGAACACATTTTGTATCAATTTAACATCATTCTTGGAAGTTTTTCCAAGGTTAATTTTCAGTCTCTTGGTGTGTTTTAATCCTATTGCAATTGTGCCATTAATTTCTCCTTGTTTATTACATAATTTTTTGTTGAAATGAAGAACAAAGTCACTGGAGGGTGATCTGTTTCACTTGAAGGCTAATAATTGTGTTGAAGGTGTTTGATAGAGTCCTTTTCCATTGGAAGATCAACTAGCCATCAAAGTAGGCCTCTAGGCCTAAGGGTTTGCTCTCTTTCCTCATGCTCTCCTCACTGTTTTTACAATCAGATTTGAAGCATCTCATTTATAGTAGCATAAATATGATCCAAACACCTTAGTAAGCTCTAAAATACATTGGCATAAGTCTATACTCATTTCACACTTAATCTCAAGTAACTAGAAATACTTGTGTCATTGCTCTTAAGGCATTCTAAGTGATTTTCAAGGTCCGATGTATAATTTTCTAAGTCTGATATACATGTTGCAACAGTAAGGAAATACCTTAAGAAGCATTTAAAATTCATAATAAGTCATTCTCATACCTTAAGGGTTTCCTATATTTCATTTTGTCCTCATATGCAAGTGATAATGGGCTGCTCTTGTAATTTTTGGTGTCTTGTGCATCTTGCATCTTGCTTCCTCTTGTATTTACATAGTGCAGTTCACTTGTATAAGTCACTGTTATTAATCTCATCTCAAATATTGAACTTTAAGGGTGAAGATTGATTACATAATTATAAATTTAAAATCTCTATTTCTTTCTTGTTGTTTGTGAAGGCAGTTTGAGGGAACAACCAAGAGCACATCCTGGACTTGTAGATCATTCAAACCTACAAACTTCAGGGAATTTTTAAGTTGATTGGCCACAATTGGGCTTGCTTAGGTCTTCATTCAAATTTTGTTGCTTGATTGGAGAGCAAATGTTTCATGAACTTCCCTTCTCAATTTTGTCTAAAGGAAACTCTTACTATCACTATGCATATTAGGATATTAATGCATGTATGCTATGTATTCTTAAACAATGTAATACTTCTCTGCCTAACCACGACCTTCTTATTGAATATAAAGGAAGGTAAATTATTAACATCGAAGCTATAATTTGCATGAGATTTCATTGATCATGAAAAATCAGTAGTTGGTATTTCCCAAGGTTTCCATTTCACTTGTTTCTATTGTAATCTTTAGCTGATATCAATTTTGTAATCATTTTCTACTGCTAAATTTTTGCTCAGTGACACCTCCTCTTTGCATGAGATTTAATTGATCATGAAAAATCCGTAGTTGGGATTTCCCAAGGTTTCCATTTCCCTTGTTTCTATTGTAATCTTCAGCTGATATCAAATTATGTAATCATTTTCTATTGCTAAATTTTTTCTTAGTGACACCTCCTCTTAAAAGGAATTAACGTTTAAGATGGTCTCAATATACTTGCAAAGTATGCCATTCCTCACGTATTCAATCATGTAATGTTTTTACTATTTTTGGATTGTCTAGAAACATTAGATTTCCCGTTTACTTATATTGTTGTTTTAAATGTTTATCATATTCTGAATCTTATAGAAAAAAATTGAGTTTCCGAGAGCATAGGCGAGCACATTATGATGAATTTCGAAAGATCAAAGAATTACAATGCCAGAAAAGACGTAGTAATACCAATGGGAAGATGTAGTTGTATATTTTAACAGACGACCTAGTCACTTTATTGTATATTATTTTAGGTGGCCAAGTTTGGCCTAGGCAATTGTGGGCTCATAAGTAAGAATCATACCATAGGGGTTGGAACAAAGACCTTGGGCTTTGGAGGCATGCCACTCATGCCATCCCTCCTAAGTTGTGATGGAGTATATGACTATCTTAATATTGATACGTCTTCCCATTTGGTATTACTACGTCTTTTCATGGCCTTGGTCTTGCATATTATTACATGGATCCATAGTGTATTACGTTGGCATCCATGTTTTTTTTCTCTTCTAAGCATCGATATGCCTATCTATTTGTTGATAATCGATTGCAAGTACTCACTAGTTCCTTGATCTTTAACTCTTTCCTTGGAATTCCTCATAACTTATGTTTATTAGAATGTGTTTCGACCATTGGTTCCTCTTATTACCTCACACATTAGGGAGTGTTGTTACAACTCTATTTACCACCCTTGAATCTCACTAAGGATAGATGCAACAGTTACACATGCCAATACCAGCCAACTGCCACAACTATCATAAAGACCAATCATCATTCTCTTAACTGCTACAGCGTTTAAACGCTTCATGGTCAATTCATACAATGTTTCTAAGAACAAGTGTACATAGACCAATTCAACTCGATCACTAGGACCAATCCACATACCAAACCTGGTCTACAACATTATAACAAGCATATAACAGAAGTGATAGGAGAATATGACTTGGTTACTACATTGATCTACCTTGGGTGTAAAACTGACATGAAGAAAAAAAGAGAAATAGTAGGGTAAAGCTGGCCACTTTTGTTAGATTTGAGTCCCTGTGGGAGTTAAGACAATACCTTGCTCTTACCAACCTGGTTAACTTCTCGTGGCTGGAAGTCTTGTATTCAACAAAGGTAGTTTGAATATTTGATGGTAGATATGTATTCAAAACCTTGAGAATTTCCTTCAAATAGTGTAAAGAAGGATTTCCTCAAGATATGATTTGATTTTGCTACATTTGAAAGGCGTCGTGTAGGAATTGTGGCACAACATGCATTTGGACATCTGAGAGGCAACCATTGTTATGCAGTCTATTAATTCCTCTTCTTGTCACTTTGTTCCTGGACTGATTTTGTGATGATATTGACTTAATTTCATGTGCCACAACATCTTTAAAATATAGCAAGTGTTAGTGTCTTTTCTATGAGTTACTAGGGAAAAGCTGACACAATTTAGTGAGTTCAGTTGGAGGTCCTTGTTCACTACTGGGTAATCCTTATATCCTATTTTTGCAGCTTCCATTGCCACTAACCCAACAAGGAGAGAGAGCATTAGAAATCAAATTAAATTTAAACCTGTTGAATTAGCGAAGTACCAAAGCAAGTTGTTCTGCTTCAAATGCAACGATAATCGCCAACTAGCATGCAAGTAAATATGTGTTGCAAATAAAATTTTCAACTTGATTAGGTTGGTTTATGATTTTGAGGGTGAAGATGAGGATATTTAAGATCAACTCACTTGTGCTAGTGATAGGTATCTCCTTGCTAGTTTTTTCCATCATGGGATTAGTTCAAGCACAAATTATAACAACCTGATGCTGTCATTAGAAAACAATCATAATAATCTTGATAACTGATTGATGTTAGTAGTTTTCACTGCCTTTTTGATGTTTTTGTATTTTTGGATGGTGCTTATGGTAAAGATCATGTTAAAATTTGGGACATCATGTTGTTTTAGTAATATTGGTTGGTGAATTTGGCACAGTGAAGATTCCAATTTGGCACAAAATTTATGGACTGATAAGAGATCCATGGAAAGTAATCATCCATAGACATTTATTTCTCAATACACAAACTAATATTAAACCCATAAGTTTCATACATTCTTGATTTAAGGCAATATGAAGATAGTTCCAAGTCATAAACAATCAATTTCTTAGATTGAAATCAACATATATAGTGAGCGAATAAGGGTAATTGAACCTGGTTTGGAGGCTTATGAATAAGTGAAAAATATCAGTTCTTAAGGCTGAAATGGACCAGAGTTGACCCCTTGAATTATGAGCTTAATTTCTAGAGTACGACCAACTATTACTCATTGTACAAACCCAAAAAAATTATGGCTCCCTTTTTCTCCTAAATGACACCCTCTGCACACATGTAATTAAGGCATCTCCATAACCCTCACACAGATATTGTGATAGCATCCAGAAGAGGTTAAATCAACCCACAATAATGCTACAGCCAGCAAGGAAATTTGTCTAGCAACTCATCCTTAAACACAATGTCGCTCTTAGGAGCTACAAACTTTAGAAAATGAGAAAATATCAATCCTGCCTTCCAAAAACACGCCCACAAGACAAAGACAAAATTAGAGCTCCCTTGTGACTGGTTATTGTACTTCCTTTGTTACAAAATTCGACCAGCTGAGTGTAAGAGTGAATATGGACCTCTTGAGTGGATAACTCAACCCCTTGGAAAAACTGAACTTGACCCACAGAACAAAGGATTTCAGCCTCTTTCACAATACTAAACTTGTTCTTCCTTGTGAAAAACTTGAACAACAATGAATAAGAATGAACTCAACCCTAAATGTTCACTTCCTTTCTAAGAATTATTGAGAGGTTGGAGACTTAGAGGTTGATGTCGACAATCCCAGCTACATTGATCCACACTTGATGCTAATGACCAATGATAGCCTTTCCAGCAACAAGGAAGCTATTTTTACACAAAATTTTCAAATCAAGCACAAATTAGCATATGTGGTCATTGATAATGGAAACCAAAATAACCTTCCCTTGCTTCAATTGGAAAAGGAACAAATTTTACCAACTTCAACTCATCCCAACTCCAATTAGCTTGGATAGGTCATAAATGCATATTATCTTGTGCTAATCACTTGAAAATAGATTAGAATGTTGCTAGAGGATAGCAAGATTTTTCCCAATATCTTATATGTTCTTACAAACAAATATGAGAAGACTTACGAAAATAAGATGACGATAAAAAGTGTAACTAAGTGCATAAAGCAGGGGCTTCGAGATTCAACCTTAGGCATGTTCCCTCTTTCAATCCTAATATTACTTGGAGTTATTTATATGGTGCATGTCAAATGTTGGGTGATTATGTTGCTCATATTGTCCTTCCTTACAGTTATGATCATTAATTCTAACTTAATATTGGAACTAGTAGTGGTACTAATATTCGTGCAAGGTAAGTAGCCCTTTGGGCCCTATTAAAATTTGCTATGGTTAAAGGTGTTTAGAATCTTCAGGTTGTTGGAGACTCAAAAGTGGTAATTAGAGTTTTAAAGTATATGTGACATTGGATAGTCTGGTTCTCTCTCACTGGCAGCACTAAGTTAAGGAACTCCAGGAATCTTTTCATTCAATTTCTATTCAGCACGTTCACAGAGAATTTAATTATATGGCACATCATCTTTCAAAGGATCCCATTGTAATCAACAAATGGATTATGCATGGAGAATCAGAGGGAGGGTTTTGGTTTCAGCTTTCCCAGAAATATTGTTTTAAAAGCATTTTATAAGACGTTTTAAGATATTATTTTGGGTTGTCCACAATGTTAGCACTATAGGTGGAAATCTTCTTTTGATGTTCAACGTTTATTAGAAATATGTTTTGCAGAATCTGATGATAATCTGGAAATTGTCTGAAAGGAGCTCTTATGCATAGGCACAATCAATGTATACTTTAATTTATACTTGAAATAACATATGCCAAAAACACATTTGTTTTATTGGAAGAAAAAAGACACAGAAATGAGGAAAATATTATGTGGAAGAAGATATGAAATTTTCTATTGCTTTGAAGATATAAATTAGTGTATCCTTACCATTTTGTGGGTTGACAAACCGATTGCACCTGATTTCCTGGTTGGTCCAGTAGTTGTCTTTGCTTAGTGGTTTGTGGTCGAACCAACGGGTCCCCTGCTAAACCCCCGAACCAATGGGTCCCCTGCTAAAACCTTGAACCAACGGGTCCCCTGGTATTTGTCCCTCTATTTTGTCCAGTGTAGGAAGAACTCATTCGCTCCTTGGCTAGGTAGTTGAAGGAATCACAAAGCATGGGCCAAACATTCAAAGAAATTAATTTTCTTTGAATCGACTGGTTGAACGAAAAATCCAACTCTCCTTTCTGGGATCTACTCTCGGGATACATGCATAGACCGTTGAGATAATGAAATTTATTAGGTAAGAATTTTTGGAAAAAAGGCGTGCGGGTAAGGTAATTAGACTAAGTAGCATTGTTGGAATTTAAAAAAAAAGGGTAGTGTCTAGGCTAAGCTAGGGGTCTCAAATTCCACAAGGTTTAATCATCAATGGTTTAATCATGTATTAATGCTAAGTTAAAGAATAATGCTTTAAAATAATTAATGTCAATTGATTAATTATGAATTAGTAAATTTAATTAAAAATTACTAATTAGACTACAATGTTAATTGATTAATTTCTTAATTTTTTTATGTTATATTTATCAACATACATGTAATAAAACATTTGAGTGACTCTTAAAAACCCAAGGAAGAGGCACACAGGTTAGAGTATGATCAAGTTAGCCATTAATGCATGGCAGTGTCATCTATGTTTCGTTCCCTAAAAGGGTAACTTGTTGGGTAATGAAATGCAAGGGAGGGGTAAGAGTGCCCTCTCAGTTACATTTGGAGGCAACCCCAAACAACATTAAATACAAGAGATGAGGAGAGAAGGGGGTCCAAAATTTTTGGTGTTGAAGAGAATTCTCAAGAAGTAAACCTATGCAAGAACATTAAACGGGGGGAATTACACCAAAGAGTGGCTCCTCCTTCATTAGTTTTCTTTTCCCATATATTACAAAGCTTGAGCATGAACAACGAGTTATTGAACATACAAGTGCTTGCTTAGATTGATAAACCATGGTGCTTGCTGCTACTGATAAACCATTGTGATTTTCTGTTGAAAAACGCAATAGTAAATTCTTAATTTTATTTTCCCTTGATTAAATTGAGAAAATTCGAATTTCGACATCAACCAAGGGGGGTTTGAAGGGTAGTATCTGATGCTCTAGTGCATACGTGGTTAAACAAAAAGGCCCCCTTTCATTTTCATTAAGTGTTCCTGATACAAAATCCATATTATTATCGAGGCCCTAAAAATTAGATGAAGTCCAAGTACATTGAATGTATATTTGTCTATAAATAACCTTTCTAACAACTTGACACAAACATACAATGATGTCATTTATAATATTGGTGGTGTAAATCACTTGATGAATTGTGTTACAACTATAATCGCTAGAGAGGCCTTGTCTTTTTGAGTGATCTATTCATTTCCAACTCCTTGTGTGAGAGAGCACTACAAGATCCATCTGAACATGAAGTGTGGATATTGTGAGTGATTCGAATCGAGGCTTGGAAAATTATCTAATTTTTTTTTATGTTTTGTATACATGGTAATAATGGCATTACCCACAAACACATGATACCCTCATAACCAATATCTAGTTATCTAAAAATCAAATGTTTCCAATATGCTCAATTAGAGGTGAAGGATTCTCCTAGGAGGTCAATATGTTGGTTTGGGGCCGGTGTTATTTTCAGCCTCAGATACTTAGTGGTTAAGGGCTTCAAGGGTAAAGGGTTAAGTTCCAAGGGATTTAGGGTCAGAGGATTTAGTGGTTAAGGACTTAAGATTTAGGGGATTTAGGTGTTTAAGGGATTATAAGTTAATTAAGGTGTTTAAGGGTGAATGATTAGGGGTTAAGGGTCATAGGTTAAGAGGATACGGAGTTATGGCTTACAAGGTTCATGGATTATAGCTGGTTAGGGGTTATTTTATTAATATTTAATGAGTCAAGGGGTTTATGGGTTATGATTTATGAGTGTAGGGGTTAAGGGATTATGGATAGGGGGTTAAGGGGATAATGGCTATGGGTTAATATCTTATGGTTTGTGATCATTAGACTCCTAATCCCTGACTGTAACACCCCCAAGTTATATGCTTTTCAAATTAGACATTTGAACATACATCCATAGGGGAGTGGACCCCAATGGATAATTGTTATGTGGATATGGTTAAATACTTAATTATGAAAAATAAATAAAATATTGTGCATGCACCATGACCAGATGAGAAAGTGAGATCATATTCCTAATCCATGAGGTGATGGAAAAGGAAAAAAAGACTTTCCCCAAATCTTTCAAAAATCCTTGAAAGAAATTATTTCTAATTTAGATTTTTGAGGAAAAAATCTAAATTTCCCCAATGAAGAGGAGTAGTTGGGAAGAGGTGAGAAAAAGCTGGAAAAGCTGAGGAAAAGCTTAAAGCAGCTTTAAAGAGTCCCGGAATGGGAAGCCTAGGCTAAACAGGAATAAAGCATCCTGAAATTCTGGACGCAGAATTGGAAACAGGCTTGGGGAAAGCACAGCTTAAATAAGCTGCTCCAGAACAGATTGAGGCTAGTCTGTTCTTGGAGGATCTCTGCTCGGGGGTGAATCCTGGGAGATAAAGAGGATTCTATGGTTGGGAGGACTGGTCATGGTAGAGGTATGCATGCATATTGTTGGAGATTTCTGTAAGTCTGTATTAAATATATCCCTGCTTTATGAATTGTGATGTTATAATTTCTTATGCAATTTATGAAGTGTGATGTTATAAATTCTTATGCAATTTATGAATTGTGATGTTATAATTTCTTATGCAATTTATGAATTTTGATGTTATAGTTTCTTATGTGTTACACAGTAATTTGTCACCGTCCCTACCATTCCCCGTCCCGCACAATGGAGGACCCATTATGTGACCTGTGAGCAATGTCAAGCCTTGAAAATACCTTCGTGGGGAGAATTCACGAGGACAACATTTCTCCTGTTTATCATTCACAATGAGACCACTAAAAACACCTGTTTTTGCCTTGGCGCTGGTAGCCCGTTATGTACTCGCGCCAATGGGGGAAAATTAACACTGAGCCCGCGCCAATTGGCGCTCTGTCCCAGTGTTGAACCCGCGCCACTCTGTTTATGGAAAGTTTTTTAAAAAAGGAGGCGAAGTTTCAATTACAACAACTTCGTGGATGAGTCATCAGGAGTGGTTTCGCCTGAATAACCACGGCCTTCCTCCTTTGGCCTCTTGTTTCCACCATATGGGGAACCTCCCAAAGGATAAGGCCTCCCTTCCACTATTGTAGGGATCCCAACCTCTTCCTCTCCTCTATAAATATAGCCTTCATCCATTGATGAAGAGGCTGAAAGGCTGAAGGGCTGAAAGTCTTGAAGTGCTGAAGCTTTGCATCTCCCTATTCCCAAGTGCCTTTGTGCTGTAAAGAATCCCTTCTTTCCCTTAAGGCCCATTCAAGCGAGGAGACCATTGTTACGAGACTCGGGAGAGGTTTCCCTTTCCCTTGGCGAGCTTTGCGAGACGTGGACGACCGGAGACCCGTTCGAAGGAAGCTGCGACGTCAGAACTTGGTTGTAACTTCTATTCGTTTATCATTTTAATAGATGACTATGATTATGGTTCCACTCCTTTTTCCATCTTGTTAATGCGAGTAATATCTTTTCTGACCGATGTTTAGTTACGTATGCTGGTTCCTATGCTTGTATCTGTTCGTTTCTTCTATGTGCAGGTGTTCATCCGCGGAGATCGTGGAAGGATCGTGATCTGCCAGGGCTGAAGGACGGGGACATCTTCTTCTTCGGATCATAGCGTTGGAATCCAGGTAGGCTCTTATCCCAAGTCTTTCATTCGTAACTAGGAGCTTGCGTCATAGCATTGTTTGTTTGTTGCTAGACCCCTGCTGAGCTAGTAGGGATCGCCTCTGTCCGCAGAGGGGATTTACCTCCTCAACAAATTGGCGACTCCGCTGGGGATCGTCCGGTTTTCCTTGTCCCGTTTATGATTGGTTCGCTTTGATTGTTTCTCCTTGCTTGATGAACCTTCTGGGTTGGGTTATTTTTGTGTTTTTTATGAATTGTGATGTTATAGTTTCTTATGCAATTTATGAGTTATTATGTTATGGTTCACTATGAAGATTGTAGATTGATTATTGGTTCAGTAACTCATGTCATTGTAAACCAAAGCTATTGATAGCAGAGACAAATGGTTGGAATATAGGGATGGGTATCTTGTAAAATGGAGTTAGAGATGGTAGATCCTTTGAACAGCTGATCCCATGATTATGTACAGGGGTAGCTTGCTGCCTTTCCAAGGAACATTAACTTACTGTGTGTATAGACAGAAAATGTTAACAAACCAGTAACCATGAACAGCAAGTACCAAATAACTAAACATATCATAACAATATTGGTGACACAGAATTCCCTGTAACAAATCACAGAAGATAGGACACAACAACCCTGTGATAGTAGTATGGGGTTCAGGATGTCAGTTGGGTGGCAATGGAAGGAATTGTAAAACTAAGAATGTAAATTATTCTATTAACTGTAAGTGTAAACATATGAAAGCAGAAGTTGAAGCCTAACTAAGTAAGAGGATCTGTGTCCTAGGGAATAGTTGAATCTGCACCCGAGTGTCAACCAAATTGAATGTTGTAACAGTAAAATAAAAGGGAAATCCTACTTGCACAATCATTGTGTGATAAAAAGTTGTGTGAGGGAAGATTGTAAGCATATGTAAGAATACAATGAACAGAGCATCTGGTTACCTCCCATACAAACTGCTGGGAAATTAGTGGGAGCCATGGAGGTTAACTGAGTATAGATAGAGGTATGCGAGGAGGCATACATCTATATCTCGATGCTGCACTTTAAAATGTTGGAAATTTTATAAGGCCTGCAAATGTAGAAGTTTGAGTAAGGCCCTAGTGATCATCTAGAGTTGGACACAACTCTGAACAGAAAACCTGAGAAATACAAAGTATTATATATATAGATATATAAGTCTACTAGATGGACTGAGAAGAGGGGAGGTCAAGTCCAAAAATTCTCATGGAAATTCTTGTAATCCATGGCTGTCTATAAATGCTGAAAGAATCTAAACCCCGGAAAAAAAATGGGTCAGTCTGAATTTGTAAGTGATTCAGTATAAAAAAAAAAAAACTATAATTGTTATCGGCGCATAAAGCAGAAAATATTTGAGTTATGTTATATGTGTAGCACTCATTACAAGTTCAATTGTCTTCCCCATTCGGGGTGATGTATCTGGACATGTGAGGAAAAAAAAAAAAAAATGGGTCTGAGAGACGTGACAAATGGTATCGGAGCAAAGTTCAAAAATTGGGCAAGAAATGTGCTCACAAAGAACTAGTAAACTGTTATAAATTTTATGAAAATTAAAAATATTATTTGACTACTTCAAGATACACACGGGATATTTTATGCCTGTATATGGGCTAGAAAAACATTATAGCAGAACTGAAGCATGCATGGTAGCTAAACAAATAAAAGAATACAGTAATATATTAGAGTAATGGTACTCAAAATTTTACTAGAAAAGAGAAATTCTATATGACTTTATAACAGTTATGCTGGTATAGATTGAACTTCGAGAGCTATTCTACCCTTGAAACACCTGAATCATAGCAAAGCACTTGAATTAAACTCAATGTTTTCTAGTCAAGTACTATTAACTACATATAGTATACACCAAAAGAAAAGTGGAATTTGATAGTATGCATGTTGAAACATGTAGTTATAAATTATTGTTAAACTCCCAAGAAAATCTTCACTCACAGAAAGTGTAGAGCATATTGGGTTTTAATTTATTTCCTAACCATTGAAGGATATGGTATGG